>JAJLRB010002097.1:0-19935 GCA_020976825.1 Odocoileus hemionus | reverse complement strand
AATCTCAATTATAAAAATTTCTTAACCCAAGCCATATTTATCCCCCTGTGGCTTTATTTCTTAAATGATTGATAGTGTTTTAAATTAAGAAAGCACCATCTCATTTACTTAAAACAGCTCATAAATTGATAAAACAGGCATTATATATCTTCATCTCACCAATTGGAAATCTAAAACTCAGCTAATTGAGAAGACTTGAATCCAGCCTGTCTAATGAAAATTGATCTCTTGGCGAGGGTGGGATGTTTCAAGAGAACAGCATCGGAAACATGTATATTATCTAGGGTGAAACAGATCACCAGCCCAGGTTGGGTGCATGAGACAAGTGCTCGGGCCTGGTGCACTGGGAAGACCCAGAGGGATCAGGTGGAGAGGGAGGTGGGAGCGGGGGACCGGGATGGGGAATACATGTAAATCCATGGCTAATTCATTTCAATGTATGACAAAAACTACTGTAATGAAGTTATAGTAATTGCCTCAAATAATTAAAAATAAAGGAAAATAAAAGAGAGCAAAAATAAAAGAAAATTGATAATACTAGGCACAATCCTTTCCCACAAGGCAATCCCTTCAACGATTTAAAAGAAGGGCTATTAAGTTGGAGCACGAAGAAGCAGTCAATGGGTCAGCTTTGTGAGTAGGTCATGGCGGACTTGCCTAAAATCTTGTGTTCACTATACACAAAAATAAAACTTCAAATCATGGATTAAAAGTCCTAAGATCTAAATGTAAGACCAGAAACTATTAACACCTATGTCTTATAGGAGAAACCATAGGCAGACAACACTCTCGCGACATAAATTAAGATGCAGGGATACATCTCCATGACTCACACCTCACAGAATATTGTGGAAATAAAAAGGGCAGAAAATAAACAAATGATGGTACCCTGAAAATGAAACTTAGTAAAGCTTTTTTGAAAAACCAATTGAAGGAAACTATAAAGCAAAGGATGAAAAAGACCCAGCCTTTTAAGATTGGGATAGAAGAAAGAAATAATAATAGCAAATGAAAGAACTGACAAAGAATTAAATCTCCTCAAAACATAAACAAGGCAACTCAATGCAGCTCAATTCCAGTAGAAAAATAAAAGGTGATCCAACGATCAAAAGAATGGGCCAAAGAACTCTAACCCAGTACGGAAGTGTCTCGCAAAGTAAGACATGACAGATTGGCTAACAGAAACCCATGAAAAAGATTGTCTTCAGGGCATCACCCACTCATTATCAGAGTAAAATGGGCAAAGTCAAAACGACTGGAATGAGACCCCCCACGAGCCTGGTACCATCTACAAGGCTAGAACCAATATCAAAAGTGGATACTCAAGGGGTTAAAATATGGAACTTGCCCATACCCAAAATGTCTACAAATGCAATGAAATTGGCTGTGAGAGGAGGTGTGGGAGGAAAAGGGGTACCCTCCTTACAACTGTTTGATCAGGGGAGAGGTCAAACTTAGTACAGTGCTCACTATGGAGAACAGCTGTGGATTAATTCCTTTAAAAACTGGAAATAGAACTTTCGCCTATGTCCAGCCATCCACTGCTGGGCCATACACACTGAGGAAACCAGAATTGAAAGAGACACATGTATCCCACTGTTCATTGCAGGACTGTTTACAATACTGTTTACTGTTTACAATAGCTAGGACATGGAGGACATTGGCAGACAAATCGATATATACGGAATTTAGAAATATACACATAAAGATGGTAATGATAACCCTGTATGTGAGACAGCAAAAGAGCCCAAAGATATATAGAACAGCCTTTTGGACTCTGTGGGAGAGGGTGAGGGCAGGATAATATAGGAGAATGGCATTGAAACATGTAAATTATCATATGTGAAGCAAATCACCAGTCCAGGTTTGATGCATGATACAGGGTGCTCGGGGCTGGTGCACTGGGATGACCCAGAGGGATGGGATGGGGAGGGATGTGGGAGGGGGGTTCAGGATGGGGAACACATGTACACCCATGGTGGATTCATGTCAATGTATGGCAAAACCAATACAATATTGTAAAGTAAAAAAATAAATAAATAAAACTGGAAAAAAAATAGAAAGTTGTGGCACATATCCACAATGGAATATTACTCAGCTATAAAAAAGAACACATGTGAGTCAATTCTAATGAGGTGGATGAAAACAGGAGCCTATTATACAGAGTGAAGTAAGTCAGAAAGAGAAACATCAATACAGTATATTAAGGCATATACATACGGAATTTAGAAAAACAGTAACAATGGCCCTATATGCAAGACAGCAAAAGAGATACAGATGTAAAGAACAGACTTTTGGACTATGTGGGAGAAGGTGAGGGTTGGAAGATTTGAGAGAACAGCATTGAAACATGTATTTTGCCATATGTGAAATAGATGACCAGTGCAAGTTCGATGCATTAAGCAGGGCACTCAAAGTCAGTGCCCGGGACAATCCAGAAGGGTGGGGTGGGAAAGGGGGGAGGTTGGGGGGGGGACACACATGCACACCTGAGGCTGATTCATTTTGATGTATGGCAAAACCCACCACAATATTGTAAAGTAATTAGCCTCCAATTAAAATAAGTTAATTAATTTTTTTAAAAGTTGTGTTTCATTATTAGATGTATATCCATTTTTTGAAAAAAGGGCCTGTAGCTGTCCATTAGATTTTAAAGTAACTCTGTGGCTCCACAAATAGTGAAAAACCACTGATTTTAAAGATGATTGTGGTGTGGGGCTCTCCCGTATGTGGCTCAGTTGGTACAGAAAGCCTCCTGTCAACGCAGGTGACAAGTTCCGATCCCTGATCTGGGAAGATTCCACATGCCGCAGGGCCCAACTAAGCCATGGGCCCAACGATTCAGCCTACCAACTTCAGAGTCCCTGACAATTCTTCTAAAGTAGGACTAACTCAACTCACCCTCTTTAATCACAGCACTTGAAGAGTTGTTAAATTAGATAGCAATCTGGTGAGGGGGTAGGGGAGGGGTGTATTCATTTTCCCCCTTTAGACAGTCAATGCTCCATAGAGCGGTAGGTTCCATATTTGTCTTTACTGTCTGTTACTTCCAGTGGCTGTTCAGCACTTACCTATAACGATAGCACAAAACTCAATGACTGAATGACAATAGCCTAAATTTTAGGTACCTCACCAACCTGGACATACTTCTAGTGAGTAGTAATATACCTTTTATAAATGTGGTCTCAAACTGAGGGCCACGATGGCAGAGAATAGGACGGGGGAGACCACTTCTTCCTACAAATTCATCGATAGAACATTTGAACGCTGACTAATTTCACAAAACAACATTCTGATCGCTAAGTCAGAGGACATCAGAACACCAGAAAAGCTGCCCATTGGTCTTCGAAGGGATGTAGGACAAAATAAAAAGATAAAAAGGGAGTCAAAAGAGCTACGGACGGAGACCCGTCCCGGAAGGGAGTCTAATAGAGGAAGTTTCCAATCACCAGAAACCTCGCACTGGCGGGAACGCGGGGAAGCTTTTTCGCAATCTAACTGGGAGGAAAAATTAAACAAGGCCCACAGATTACGTGCCTAAAAGCAACCTCCAGCAGAAATGTGCCCCAGACGCCGCACCACCCTAGCAAAAAGCGGGGGCGGAACGGAGATGAGCGGCAGCATTGCTTAGGGTACAAGACCACAGCCAAGACCCTGAGAGCAATCGGAGGGAGCTTTTTAAACTGTGGGATGAGCAAGGACAAAATTTAACAGGCCGGAACACACTGCCGGACGGTTTGCAAAACAAAGGGACTGAAAACTCCAGAGAAGAGCCGGCCCAGCTCCGCTGGAGTAGGAGCAGGGGGAGGGGAAAAGGGCAAACTGCAGCCCCTGAGAAGCCACCTCTCCCCACAAACACATGCAAATAAAACAGGCCCCCCCGTCTATCTAAAGACTTCCTGAGACCCACTGGGCCGCGGAGGAAGAAAAGGCACGGGCACGCCGTACCGAGGAGATTGCGCCCTAGCCTCAGGCTGCCTTGGGCCGCTCGACGCGGAGGGAAAAGGCGCGCTGCAACTGTGGAGAGTACGCCCAAAGCCCCTGGCTGCCTTAACCGGCTCCGGCCCGGAAAGGCACAAAACACATGCGTCAACCGAAGCCGCGCTCTTTTGTCTGTGTAACCCGAAAACCTGGAACCACACTCAAACGCAGGGCCCGCTCCATATTAGAGCACCAGGAGCCTAAGGCAGTGTAGACGGCGAAAGCACTGCACGGCCCATAGAGCGGAGTGGTAAAACCCAGGTGGTGGGGCCGGTCACACTGTGGTGTGCGTTAATCCACACAGAGCGGTCACTCTGTCAACGCAGCGCCCCGCCCTCACCGATAGCAGCACTGATATGAACTAGCGAACCTAAATAAGAGATCACCTCCCGAGCCCGCCTGTGTCAGGGCGGAAATTCAGACCTATCCGAAGAGACGGCAAACAGAAGCCAAATAAACAAAGGGAACCGCTTCAATTCAGAAAGGTCAGTGCAACAGATTAAAATAACCTGAAGTAACACCCACTACACTGGAACATGGAGGCCTATAGATATGAGAAGTTGTAACTGGAAAGAGGCAGCAACCTGGAAATTGACTGAACCTCACACTGACCGCAACAACTCCAAGAAAAATCCCTAGTGATATATATGTATCAGTATATATTTTCACAAATAAAAAAATTTTTTTTTCTTTTTAAATTTTTTTATTCTCTCTCTTTTATTTTCTAGTTAACGATTTCCCTATAACTCCCCATTAACATCCTTCAAGCTTTTCATTTTCATATGTCTCATTTTTTATGAATTTTGTTTTAAATTAGGGAAAAAAAAATTTTTTTGTTTCTCTTTCTTGTTTACTTTCTCTATTCCCATTTTAAAGTCCTCAAATTCTCCTCTATTATTCTTAAATTTCATTTTCTCATTTCACTAATAACACTTGCCAAAAAAAAACAAAAAAGAGAGAGAGTAACGCCTATTTTTAAAACCGAAATTCATATACATTTCTAAAATTTTTTCTTTTTGTGTTTGTGTCTTTTGTTCATTAAATATTGTGTTTCAAAGAGTTTATTCTATAGCCCTACACTCATGAATTTTTATTCTATGTTTTCAGTATGTGATAAAAATTTTTGGACATTCTTAAGAATCCAATTTTCAGTTCCCATTTCATATTCAGGAGCTGTGGTGATTACTCTCGCCACATTTGACTCTTTGTTTTCTACGCATCAGAACACCTCTATTTCCTCCTTTCCCCTTCTCTTCCCAATCCAATTCTGTGAATCTTTGTGGGTTCTGGGCTAACGGAGAACACTTTTGGGAACAAGATAACTGCTTAGACTATTCTGTCTGCCTCTCCTCTTGAGTCCCCTTTTTCTCCTCCTGCTTCACCTCTTATTAATCTCCTTCCTCCTTTCCTGTTCTTCATGTAACTCTTGTAACCTCTCTGGTTGTCTCTCGCTGTGAGAATCTTTTCACCATATAACCTAGAAGTTTACATTATCCTGCTGTATAGTTTGGAGAAGTCTTGAACCATTGGAAGAATAAAACTGCAAATCCAGAGGCAGGAACTTAAGCCAAACCTGAGAAAACACACAAACTTCCTGACTACATGGAACATTAAGGAGTAAGAGACCATGCCAGAAAGCCTCCATACCTACTACGAAAACACACATACCAGCCACCTGAGAGCCATATAATGCTTCTAAGCACAAGATACAGCAAATTTTTTATGCAAGAGTGGAAATTAGACATGAGTGCTCCAACCAATACAGGCTC
Source organism: Odocoileus hemionus (assembly GCA_020976825.1). NCBI lineage: Eukaryota > Metazoa > Chordata > Mammalia > Artiodactyla > Cervidae > Odocoileus > Odocoileus hemionus. The sequence goes on along the minus strand of JAJLRB010002097.1, from coordinate 14,185 downwards.
TGATATCCACAAGTCACACACCCAAAACAAATAGACCATCTCAAAATCATTCCTGGACATCCATTCACATTCCAAGAGAGACAAGAACTCCATACTTCAGCCACAGGAAGCCTGCACACAAGCTTCCCTAATACAGGACAAACTTGACAAGCGCTAATCGTCCAACGAACCCACCCACTGGGATGAAACCATCCACAATAAAAAAAGGAACCACAGACCGTCAAGAATACAGAAAGCCCACTCCAGACACAGCAATCTAAACAAGATGAAAAAGCGCAGACAGATAAATACCCCGCCAACAGGTAAAGGAACATGAAAAAATGCCCACCAAGATCCAAACAAAAGCAGGACGGAAATAGGCCGAATCTATACCCTGAAAAAGAATCTTAGAATAATGATTAATAAAAAATGATCCCAAATCTTGAAAACAAAATGGAGTTACAAATAAAATAGCCTAGGAGACAAAGATTGAGAAGATGCAAGAAATGTTTTTAACAAGGACCTAGAAGACAATTTTTAAAAGTCAATTAAAAAAATTAATAATGCAATAAATAGATCAAAAACACTCTGGAGGGAACCATGAGTAGAATAAAACAGAGACAGAAGATAGGATAAGTGTACAGGACGAGTTAGAAGATAAAAATGGTGGAAAATAAATGAAGCAGAGAGGAAAAAAGAAAAAAGAATCAAAAGAAATGAGGACAACCTCAGGGACCTCTGGGACAATGTGAAATGAACGCCCCAACAATCATTCGAATCATAGGGATCTCAGTCCCAGAAGAAGAAGACAAAAAGAAAGGCCATGAGAATATAACTCGAGGAGATAATATGAGCTGAAAACTTCCCTTTGAAAATGGGGAAGGAAATAGGCCACCAAGTCCAAGAAACCCAGAGAGTCCCAAACAGGATCTCTAAACCCAAGGCGAAAACACCCCAAGACACATATTAATCAAATTAACAAAGATCAAACACAAAGAACAAATATTAAAAGCAAAATGCAAGGGAGAAACAACAAATAACACACAAAGGATTCCCATAAGGATAACAGCTGATCTATCAATAGAAAACCCTTCAGGCCAGAAGGGAATGGCAGGACATACTTAAAGTAATGAAAGAGAATAACCTACAACCTAGATTACTCTACCCAGGTGCAAGGATCTCATTCAGATATGAAGGAGAACTCAAAAAGCTTTACAGACAAGCAAAAGCTGAGAGAATTCAGCACCACCAAACCAGCTCTTCAACAAATACTAAAGGATCTTCTCTAGACAGGAAACACAGAAAGGTGTATAAAAGTGAAACCCCAAACAACAAAAATAAAATGGCAACAGGTACCTAAAATAACCAAGGGACGACAATATCAATAATTACCTTAAATGTAAATGGTTGAATGCCCCAACCAAAAAGACAAAGGCTAGGCTGAATGGATACAAAAGCAAGACCCCTATAATATGCTGTCATACAAGAGACCCACCTCAAAACAAGGGACACATACAGACTAAAAGTGAAGGGCTGGAAAAAAATATTCCACGCAAACGGAGACCCAAAAAGGAAAGCAGGAGTCGCAATTCTCATATCAGATAAAATAGACTTTCAAATAAAGTCTGTGAAAAGAGACAAAGATGGACACTACATAGATGATCAAAGGATCAATCTCAAGAAGAAGATATAACAATTATAAATATTAGTATGCACCCAACATAGGAGCACCGCAATATGTAAGGCAAATGCTAATGAGTATGAAAGAGGAAATTAATAGTAACACAATAAATAGGTAGGAGACTTTAATACCCCACTCACAACTATGGATAGATCAACTAAACAGAAAATTAACAAGGAAACACAAACTTTAAAAGGACACAATGGACCAGCTAGACCTAATTGACATCTATAGGACGTTTCACCCCCAAAAATCAAATCAACTTCACCTTTTTCTCAAGTGCACACGGAACCTTCTCCAGAATAGATCACATCCTGGGCCCATAAATCTAGTCTTGGTAAAAGTTCAAAAAAATTGAAATCATTTCCAGTCATCTTTTCTGACCACAGTGCAGTAAGATTAGATCTCAATTACAGGAAAAAAATTATTAAAAATTCAAACATATGGAGGCTAAACAAACGCTTCTGAATAACCAACACAAATCATAGAAGAAATCAAAAAAGAAATCAAAATATGCATAGAAATGAATGAAAATGAAAACACAACAACCCAAAACCTATGGGACACTGTAAAAGCAAGTGCTAAGGGGAAGATTCATAGCATTACAGGCCTACCTCAAGAAACAAGAAAAAAGTCAAATAAATAACCTAACTCTACACCTAAAGCAACTAGAGAAGGAAGAAATGAAGAACCCCAGGGTTAGTAGAAGGAAAGAAATCTTAAAAAATTAGGGCAGAAATAAATGCAAAAGAAACTAAAGAGACCATAGCAAAAATCAACAAAGCTAAAAGCTGGTTTTTTGAGAAAAAAATAAACAAAATTGACAAACCATTAGCAAGACTCATTAAGAAACAAAGGGAGAGAGAACCAAATTAACAAAATTAGAAATGAAAATGGAGAGATCACAACAGACAACACTGAAATACAAAGGATCATAAGAGACTACTACCAGCAGCTCTATGCCAATAAAATGGACAACTTGGAAGAAATGGACAAGTTCTTAGAGAAGTATAACTTTCCAAAACTGAACCAGGAAGAAATAGAAGATCTTAACAAAACCATCACAAGCAAGGAAATCGAAACTGTAATCAGAAATCTTCCAGCAAACAAAAGCCCAGGACCAGATGGCTTCACAGCTGAATTCTACCAAAAATTTAGAGAAGAGCTAACACCTATCTTACTCAAAACTCTTCCAGAAAATTGCAGAAGAAGGTAAACTTCCAAACTCATTCTATGAGGCCACCATCACCCTAATTCCAAAACCAGACAAAGATGCCACAAAAAAAGAAAACTACAGGCCAATATCACTGATGAACATAGATGCAAAAATCCTTAACAAAATTCTAGCAAACAGAATCCAACAACATATTAAAAAAATCATACACCATGACCAAGTGGGCTTTATCCCAGGAATGCAAGGATTCTTTAATATCCGCAAATCAATCAATGTAATACACCACACATTAACAAATTGAAAGATAAAAACCATATGATTATCTCAATAGATGCAGAAAAAGCCTTTGACAAAATTCAACATCCATTTATGATTAAAACTCTCCAGAAAGCAGGAATAGAAGGAACATACCTCAACATAATAAAAGCTATATATGACAAACCCACAGCAAGCATCACCCTCAATGGTGAAAAATTGAAAGCATTTCCCCTGAAATCAGGAACAAGACAAGGGTGCCCACTCTCACCACTACTATTCAACATAGTTTTGGAAGTGTTGGCCACAGCAATCAGGGCAGAAAAAGAAGTAAAAGGATCCAGATAGGAAAAGAAGAAGTGAAACTCTCTCTGTTTGCAGATGACATGATCCTCTACATAGAAAACCCTAAAGACTCTACCAGAAAATTACTAGAGCTAATCAATGAATACAGTAAAGTTGCAGGATATAAAATTAACACACAGAAATCTCTTGCATTCCTATACACTAACAATGAGAAAACAGAAAAGAGAAATTAAGGAAACAATACCATTCACCATTGCAACAAAAAGAATAAAATATACTAGGAGTATATCTACCTAAAGAAACAAAAGACCTATACATAGAAAACTATAAAACACTGATGAAAGAAATCAAAGAGGACACAAACAGATGGAGAAATATACCGTGTTCATGGATTGGAAGAATCAATATTGTCAAAATGGCTATACTACCCAAAGCAATCTATAGATTCAATGCAATCCCTATCAAACTACCAACGGTATTTTTCACAGAACTAGAACAAATAATTTCACAATTTGTATGGAAATACAAAAAAAACTCGAATAGCCAAAGTAATCCTGAGAAAGAAGAATGGAACTGGAGGAATCAATCTGCCTGACTTCAGACTATACTACAAAGCCACAGTCATCAAGACAGTATGGTACTGGCACAAAGACAGAAATATAGATCAATGGAACAGAATAGAAAGCCCAGAGATAAATCCACGAACCTATGGTCACCTTATCTTCGACAAAGGAGGCAAGGATATACAATGGAAAAAAAGACAACCTCTTTAACAAGTGGTGCTGGGAAAAACTGGTCAACCACCTGTAAAAGAATGAAACTAGAACACTTTCTAACACCATACACAAAAATAAACTCAAAATGGATTAAAGATCTAAATGTAAGACCAGAAACTATAAAACTCCTAGAGGAGAACATAGGCAAAACACTCTCCGACATAAATCACAGCAGGATCCTCTATGACCCACATCCCAGAATTTTAGAAACAAAAGCAAAAATAAACAAATGGGACCTAATGAAACTTAAAAGCTTTTGCACAACAAAGGAAACTATAAGCAAGGTGAAAAGACAGCCCTCAGATTGGGAGAAAATAATAGCAAATGAAGCAACAGACAAAGGATTAATCTCAAAAATATACAAGCAACTCCTCCAGCTCAACTCCAGAAAAATAAATGACCCAATCAAAAAATGGGCCAAAGAACTAAACAGACATTTCTCCAAGGAAGACATACAGATGGCTAAAAACACATGAAAAGATGCTCAACATCACTCATTATCAGAGAAATGCAAATCAAAACCACAATGAGGTACCATTACACGCCAGTCAGGATGGCTGCTATCCAAAAGTCTACAAGCAATAAATGCTGGAGAGGGTGTGGAGAAAAGGGAACCCTCTTACACTGTTGGTGGGAATGCAAATTAGTACAGCCACTATGGAAAACAGTGTGGAGATTTCTTAAAAAACTGGAAATAGAACTGCCATATGACCCAGCAATCCCACTTCTGGGCATACACACCAAGGAAACCAGATCTGAAAGAGACACGTGCACCCCAATGTTCATCGCAGCACTGTTTATAATAGCCAGGACATGGAAGCAACCCAGATGCCCATCAGCAGACGAATGGATGAGGAAGCTGTGGTACATATACACCATGGAATATTACTCAGCCATTAAAAAGAATTCATTTGAATCAGTTCTAATGAGATGGATGAAACTGGAGCCCATTATACAGAGCGAAGTAAGCCAGAAAGATAAAGACCATTACAGTATACTAACACATATATATGGAATTTAGAAAGATGGTAACGATAACCCTATATGCAAAACAGAAAAAGAGACTCAGATGTATAGAACAGACTTGTGGACTCTGGGGAGAAGGCGAGGGTGGGATGTTTCAAGAGAACAGCATCGAAACATGTATATTATCTAGGGTGAAACAGATCACCAGCCCAGGTTGGGTGCATGAGACAAGTGCTCGGGCCTGGTGCACTGGGAAGACCCAGAGGGATCGGGTGGAGAGGGAGGTGGGAGGGGGGACTGGGATGGGGAATACATGTAAATCCATGGCTAATTCATTTCAATGTATGACAAAAACCACTGCAATGATTGTAAAGTAATTAGCCTCCAACTAATAAAAATAAATGGAAAAAAAAAAACCTAACCCAGGTCTAGGCATGCCATATTTACCATAATTCTATCCTCTTTACCAATATCAAAATAGGCTACTTCACTAAACCTCTACAAGAAAATGTCCTAAATAAGGCACTTGTGCCTCTGCCATTGGTAAATGTGACCATTCATATACTATGTCCACAATCATTTTTGAGTATGGACTCGTTAAAGCATCAGTCACGAATGTAAGCAAGCCTCTGGATCCCAATTCAGAGCTTTCTGCATTGCCTTCCTGAAATCAGGTGACAATGCCCCCAGTTATGAATTTTTAGTCCCAAGTAAAAAAATATTTCAACATGTTGGCCATCGGAATAATGAAGATTTCTGTTTTCCAGTGCCCTGCCTCAAAGATGCATGATGGTCCAATCAGTTTGTTTCTTCTTCACCTCTTCATACTACAAAGCACAAAGGTACCCAAAAGCCCCAAGTATTCAGGGGTTTTGCTGGACACAATAGATTCAACTTGTTTTCTAGCTGAGTGCAGAAGTAGCTAGCTGAAAAGGTTGTCTACAATTCAGATATACAAACAAGCTAGAGATGGAAGAGGAAGATTCTCGGAGAAATCAATCTGTTCATCTCCGCTTTGTTAGATATAGCAACACACAATATCAAACCAAACTCTTACAATTATTACCATCTCCCCTACTTACCAAAAATTATGCAGTGGATGGCAGAGAGCATTAATCACTCAAAAATGTCTAATCAGAGTACGAGACCTTTTATATTATCATTCAAATTCTTAACTGCCCTCAGCCTGATTTCTTTTAAGAAAAGGCCCACAGGCCTTACACATTTCATGGTGATTTTCTCTAGTTATGTAGCCTTTATTTTCTTCCTAGCAATCTGATTTTGTCCCCCTCCCCACTTCCATTTTTTCCCTTCAAGTGGACAGAACCTGTTACCTATCACCTAGAGATGAATATAACCTTTCCAAATATCCTGACATTGCGTTCCCTAGAAAAGTTTCCCCGGAGCTCTGAAGGGCTGATGGAGAAGAGAGGCAGCTTGTTTTGACTTTAATATACATTTTGAAATACCTTTTGCAGGACTGCTGGAAATAAGGAACTAATAACAAAGTGCTTCTAAAATTTTTCCAGTAAATCTGAAGCATTCGCCTGGTGCACAGCCTTTGAGAGTTTTTAATTCATCAATTAAGTGATCAAAGATCTTGTTCAAGATACGATTACATTTCTTTTGTTCTCCTTGCACAGTCATATTTCAAATTTGATAGCATTCCTAAAATCAAATGCGTTCGCTAAGCTAAAAATAAAAAACAGACAAAATGACACCCTAACATTCAGTGCTCACTTTCTAAAGACTATGATTGGCCCTTAACTAACCTAGGCTTACAAATGCTAGACAAACCATTCCACAGTGGTGGATGTCAAAGGAAGAACTTGACATTTCCACATTCCTAAAGCAGCTACTATGGGAACCCCCCGCTATTTAGGCTGCAGCCAGGCACTTCTGGTTAAGGGTGCAGGTTAGAGAGTAATAAAGTTCTGGCTACTTGCCAAAGCCCAAAACCAAGAATAAATAATCTCAATAATAGAGAATGGAGGTCTTTAAGTGGCTGCTGATGACCTTTGTGCACATATACAGGATTATTCTTCCTTATGCCTACTGAAAACAAATCCATAGCCTAGAGAATCATAAGGAGATATTTCTTTTTTTTTTTTTCATTTATTTTTATTAGTTGGAGGCTAATTACTTTACAGAGATATTTCTTAAATTACCACAATCCTTCTTAATCCTTGTTCCCCAGGAGTCAGTTATTTTGATTGTATTTTGTCCTGACTATTCTTGGTTGTCTAAAAGTGAGGCTAATAAAAAAAAAAATTAATTAATTAAATAAAAATAAAAGTGAGGCTAATAAACTATATCTGTAAAAGGTCAGACAATAAATATTTCAGGCTTTGTAGGCCCCTCAGTCTTTTATGCATACATTCAATTCCACCACTGTACCGTAAGAGCAGCAATAGAGGACATGTCAGTCAACAGTGGAGGCTGTGAGTCCAATAAATCTTTTATTTACAAAAACAGGCACTGGGCCAGATTTTTCCAGGGGACCACAGTTTTGCCCATCATGGCTCTAAAACATGATCATGACCATAACCCACACTTAGAGACCTTTATCTACATCACATGAAAGCTGGACAATTTGTAGGAGAGTTTTTATTATGGCCTTAGGACAGAAAAAAATAGAATCAGTCTGATAGAGGAAAAAAGGTCCTTGAGCCACAAGTACAATTTTCATATGGCTTTCTCTTCAAAAAGTTCATTTTAGTCTCCAAATTAAAATTTTTCAGAAACATTCATTGTTTCTTTTTAAAGAACATTAGATTTCACATTGTATTCCAAGTTATTTTATTACCTGAGTTTTGCTCTTAACAAATATGATTTTGTTACTCTCTGTCATCAATGGAGCAAGCACATGTGGTTCTGATTGACAAAATTGTGATAAAATTCACTGCATCCTTTAAAAAAAAAAAAGTGATGAAAAGTTGAGAGTTGATAGTTTTCAGACTGCTGCAGAGAACATAGAGGGGAAATGAGAGGAATTGAATTTCAACAAAAGACATGCCAGATTTTTTTCCTGCTCTTATTCTTCAACATTCTCCCACTACTCAGTATCTAATTAGATACTGGACAATCTGGGAAACATGTGTTTCTCTTTAAACTTTTGGCCAAGTCCTTCTCAATATGGTTAATGTTGGGTACACTTAGGTTCCCTGCCAAGGACCAGTACTGGGTGACATCACATTCTGTGTCACAAACAATGGAACAGAAATAAGTGTGCATGCTCTGAGACAAGCAAAACACTCACAGTCATTCTGGTTTCCCCTCTTTTCATTGACTTCCAATCCATTTTCAGTTCATTTGGCTGCTTGAAAACTCTCCTTTGTCTCTCAACTTTTTCCAGAAACAGGTACCCCCGTAGCTACTACTTCTCCCAAGAAAGAAATCATCATTCAATTATTTTTTTTTAAAAAATCTCACAGGACACGTAATGTCTGCATTGTCAAGCTCTGTTGGAATGGCTTTTCTTGATTAACTTAAGAGTGAACAAACACAGGACATTCATTGAGAACACGACAGCAAGTCACCATATAACCTATTTGCCCTTATAAGTAGGTTGCCCACTGGGCAAGATGAAAAAGGGAGAATGAACATAATGCAAATAATGTGACCTTCAAAGCTGTCTGGCATGTAGTTGTTTCCCTCATGAACTAATATCCATATTTGAGAACACCATCCCATCTCAATGCTACACCCTTCCCTGATACAGAACTGGAACAAAGTGAGTTATGTAACTCTTCGGCTACTAGGGGAATGTCTAGGATGCCAAAAAATACACAGACATAGTCAGAACTTTTTAACTTGGAAAAACTTGTTGTTTGTGAGTGGAGAATAAAGATTCTGAAACTCTCTTCTGTATGTCTGCTTTTGTTCTACTAGGCTACATTCCAAAGAGGTCATAGTAGTTCCATGTTTTACTCTAAAGATTGAAAAATATTGCCGAATAGATTTTATAAATGTTTTCTTCCACAGTGACTAATGTACACACTGTTCTACATAATTGCTTTCAAGTAAATTTAATAATATTCAGAATTCCTTGGCAAGGTAATTCCTGATTTAAAAAAATAATCTTTAGAGTTGTACACTCTCAATCAGATGATCCTCCACTACTGGTGCTGGGAAAGAAGCACTTTTAAAATTACATCACTTGACAATACAAATGATCTACTTAGTAATACTCCCATGGCTACTGATACTCTATATTGACCAAATACTTTTTACATAGGGGATAATGCTCTCTAAACAGCCTTTTTAACAACTTCTTATTAAATATTCATCTGAGGGTTGAATACCGTGACACCAATAAATTGCAGAACCTACATCTTTCACTGGGTCTCTCATCATCTATATGCAAAATATTATCATTGTGAATGTTATGGTCCTGCAATATACAGTACATTATTGATATTAGATATTTTTTGCTTAAAGGCCAAACCGAGCCAGCTTGCAGCTTAACCAGGTCAGCCATCTTGCTTATTTAGCTTATTGAAAAAGATGTCCCAGAAAAAATGACTATCACCTATAAGATCCCCAAAATAAGTCCATGCCAAACTGACCAATTGTCCTACTCTGCTAGTTAATCAGGCTCTCCAATTCGTTCTTACCTTTTCAGTGGTGTTCCTTTAAACTTTTTCTCTCTTCGTCTTTTGTTCTACGTCTTTGTTTTTTATTTATTCTACCTCTAAAGCAGAAATGTGAAGCTTTGACCATCCAAGAAAAATATAATCTCACTCAAAAATTGTATGGACATGGATTCAGCTCATAAGAAAAGGTGAGAGGAGTTTGGTGAAGATAACCATTTGGATCAATTCCTTCAACGTTCCTCAAACAGACTATCTCCAAGTTGAGTAATTTAAACAAGGTCTAGTTTCAAAGCAAAAAGCACACATATGAAATACATACCTCAGCAACAAGACCGCTGCGAGTACGCATGATATGGTATAGTTTCTCTCATATCTAAAATAAAAGCGAATAAATAATTATCATATCACATTCATATAGGGATCCAAAAATATATGTGCATCCATGATTTTTCTTTTGATAACATTAACAGTTTTTTTTGGAAAATGAAAATTCACTAATGTTTAAAAACAATTACAAATATTACACTTGTAGGCAGATTCCTCTGGTTCAGAGTTCTCGTCCTAACCAGTGAAAGCCTAAAATTTATTTATTGTTGAAATTTTTCCTTTATATGAGTAGCATCTCAACTCGCTTCTAATGTCTTTATTTTTTTTCACCTGAAATCTTTTCCAAGCTCCACTATCCATTTTTATTCAATCGCGATAGGCGAGAGAGCGACACAGAGAATCTAGGACAGTCTATTCCTAGAAGCACGAAACATTATGGTCTTCTATAGAAGATATATATTCTCATAGACTTAACACAGGGCTTATAATATTATATATATGCATCGCTAGAACACCTCAGATATGTTACACGTTGCGAATTGACGTGTAGCGTATTTCAGCTGCAGCAATGAGGTTGCTGTTTTTCCACTAGTACTTGCTCCTATAATATGGAGAAAATCTAAGTTGGGGAAAGTTTCTTGTCTCCTGCACCTTAACTACATAAGCAATCAGCAATCAAAGAATCCCGCCCAGATTACTGAGTTTTGTTTAAAGAGGCAATTATATTATGGTCCAGTTTTGAAAAATTAGAAAAAATATATTTAGTTAATAATTTGCTTTCTCGAAAGAGCATAGTCCACCATTTTACAAGAATTGAAATCAGGGATATGTAAACAGCCAAGCACCTGACAAGAACAACAAACACAAAGAATACACTGATCTGGTAGTTTTCAAAAGACTACCGGAAACAGCAAAACTACGATTATTAAAGAAGCAAGCTCTGAAAGCAGTAAGAGTGACATTGTTTTGCTATTAGTTATTTAGTTGCATGTAAGGCTCACGCACAAAACTCTTTTAGCAAACATCCAGGAACTGTAGCCCACCAGGCTCTGGTTGTCCGATGGAGATTTATCCCAGGCAAAAATACTATCGGAGTCGTTGTTGCCATTTTATCCTTCTCCAGGGGATCCTTCCACACCCATAGTGGGCGGGTTCAACAACTGCGTCTTCCCTGGCACTGGCAAGAAGGTTTCTTTAACCAACCTGAGCCCACGCTAGGAGAAGCCCAAGACGGCAGTACATCACACTAACCAATAATTATAATAGTAAATACTAAATTGAGTTAACACACGTTTCTCTATTAATAAATATAAATTCTCTAAGCGTGGCCATTATAAAAATTAGCCGCTAAGCACAATTACAGAAGTTGACACAACAAGGTTAAAATATTAAAGAGATGGACAAAAGATATTAAGTAGACTAACCACCAAACCAAAAGAGACAGTGGTAAGTTTTCTATAATGTAAGTACCAGTAAAAAGCGAAAAATTCAAGGCAAGCATTAAGTAGAATAAAGAGTTGTATTATTATACTGATTGGTTTGTCATTAGTCAGTTGCTCAGTCATGTCCAACCTCTTTGCAACCCATGGACTAGCAGCTATTAGAGCAGCTCACGATCCGGGGGGGGGGGGGGGGGGGGGGATGTCCTTCACATTGGGTCCACTCCAGGAGTATCTTTTTTCCTCAAACTCAATGTCCATTGAGCAGAGGCAATGACATCCAAACCACTCATCATATCTCTGACTCACCCATTCCTTCTCCTAGCCTCTCAATCATTGTCCATTATCAGGTCGTACCTCCAATGAGTTTTCCAAGCGTACACATATGTAAGTGAAAAACTGCTAACATCATTAATTTTTATGCATGGAAATAATATTGCCCTCACTTAAATAAGTTAAACATAAAAAACTTATAAGGAAACATAATGACAAAACGCCAAGGAAACAACCAGCAGTAATAATGATCCTGACAGATTAAAACTGACCAAAAATAGACAATAATATTAAATACATATTAATTACCATTCCATACATAAAGCAAACTATTTTAATATTATACGAATCATTTAATATTGAGTTTTCCTATATATTACCTAGAAATACTGTCTACAAACACCAAATAAGTTAAGAAACTACATACGGCACCAGTAACTTTAATTATATGTCCACATGTATAATAAATCTTTAAGAATGAGCAAAATAACCAAGATAAAGAACACAAACAGCTTCAACAACTTTTAACACTTTCTTAGGACCCGAGAATCCTAAAATCATGGTTAAACACTCCTCCCCCCTAGATTATTTTAGAAATAACAATGGATTAACAACCTACTGATAGTTAACCCTTTTTAAAAAGTATAAACCTACTACAGGCTATGCCCAGTAGGCAAATTAAATATCCTGGTAACTGTTAGTGTATTCAGACAGTAAAGGAATTGAAATTAAGCTAAAATATTTATAATACAAATAATTCTATATATACATGGGCATTCCGTATGCATAGGCATCTGGTCCCAGGGATTCACTTCCATAGCCAACTAGATGGGTTGAAACAGGGGTGGAGAACAGTGGCTCAGGATACGTTTAATAATTTGGTGTGTGCATCCACACAATCAATTGCAGGCAGATGGTGACTGGCAATCCGGATGAAATTAAAAGAGGCATTTACTTTTTGGAAGACAATGTTCACTAGTACCAACCTAGATAGCAATATTATGAAGCACCTAGACCATTACGTTGCGGAAATTCACTAGTTATACGGGCGGCAATGGTTTTGTTCCGAGTGGTCATGCTATAAGCGGATTGAGCGAGGGTAAGGCCTATAAGAGAACGGCTGAGCGCTCAAAGAAATTGAATCGTTTGATTGAACTGTGGTGTTGTAGAAGATCAACATTGCTGCTGTTCCCTCTAGGACTGCGAAGGGAGGATCCAACCTAGTCCAGTACCTAAAGGAGATCAGGCGGGGTCCTGGGGTGTTTCATTGGAAGGACTGATGTTGAAGCTGGAAACTACCAATAATTTTGGCCACCTTGATGCAAAGAGACTGACACACTGCAGGAAAAGACCCTGATGCTGGGTAGGGATTGAGGGGCGGAGGAGAGAGGGTGATTGCACAGAGGGGATGATCAGGTTGGATGGCATCTACACGGCAACGATCAGGCGTAGCATCGGCGATTCAGTTGGGGGGTTTGCAGAGGTGTTCGGGGACACTGACCTGAGGCGACCGTGAACTGACCACTGATTTCTATGTATGTATGTAATGTGGTGTGTGGTGCTGTACACTATATAAATAAATCTAGTACATAATAAAATATATTGCACTCGTCTATTAATGGTAATATATTAAAAAGATAGTCCATTACATTCAAGGACGTTCATATCTATCCAATCGATTAGGAAATCGCTTGAATTCTGTTGGGCTCCTGGGCTACTATATTAGTGGCTGGGAAAGGAGATGATCTACCTATACAGTAACCAATAGCCTTATGCTTGGATTAGAACATATACATGCGCACCACACACACAGACACACCACACACTACTTACGTATCTCATCCTCCATCTGATGGAATTATCCATTTAATCCTCCAAACCTTCTTATGAGAAAGATTCTGTAACTAATCCATATTTTATAGGTGAGGAAACTGAGGCAAAGGGATTTATACGACTTGCTCAAGGTCAAACAGCTAATAAATATTGGACCCGGGTCTGAAACTATACCCACTGGTTTCAGGATCCACCCTTTTTAAACACTACCAAACACAGTGAGCAATTAAACCAGAAAAAACCAATCACTGTTTTATTAATTGTTGATAGTATGCTTCTGAAATGTCATGTTTTTATTTACCAAATCTGTTGTACCTATGTTTTCCAAATTATTATTTTTTTTTGCTCCAATGCATTTGAAATTGTTACATTAGTTGTTTTTTTTTTCTTTTTTAATGTATCATTTTCCTAAATGGGGGGGAAAAAAAAAAAATGCTCCTAAAAAAATCAGACTACAAAGAAATGAGATGCAGATTCAATCCCTGGGTCGGGAAAATCCCCTGGAGGAGAAAATGGCAACTCCCTCCAGATATTCTTGCCTGGAAAATTCCATGGACAGAGGAGCCTGGCAGGCTACAGTC